>WOXC01008962.1:0-30174 GCA_011680675.1 Gymnobelideus leadbeateri
TGCCTCCTTTATGTGTTTTTTCCTCCTTCGACTGTAAGCTTCTTGGGGGCAGGAACTTTCTTTCTTTCTTTCTAATTGTATCCACATAGTACAGTGCCTGGCACTTAGTAGTTGCTTAATATATGTTTATTAGATTGGAAAAACAGCAGTGGTAAATGGAAGAGAGACTTAATTCAGGAGGTATAAAAGGATTACCTTGCCACAGTGAGGGCCCAGTTGGAATTGTGTAACATATATTTGTATAGACACAGGTGGCACTTGTCTCATATCTCCAGCTTGCAGCATGTGAACAGGATCCTGAGACAACTACATTTTCTTTGAATTTGCAGTCCATTAAGACCATCAGATTTCTTTCAATCCATTCCCAGAGAAAGAACTGCTGGAGTCTGAATGAAGATCCAAGCCTACTTAAAAAATTTTTTTCTTGTTTTTCTTCCTTTCTTTCTTCCTTCCTTCCTTCCTTCCTTCCTTCCTTCCTTCCTTCCTTCCTTCCTTCCCTCCCTCCTTCCCTTCTTCCTTCTTCCTTTTTTCCTTCCTTCCTTCCTTTCTCTCTTTCTTTCTTGTTCTTTTTTTGCAACATGGCAAATATGGAGATAAGCGTTATATGAGTACATATGTATAACCTATGTAAAAATGCTTGTCTTCTCAAAGAGGAGGAGGGGAAGGAATTTGGAACTCAAAAATTATTTTTAAAATGTTAAAAATTGTTTCTATATGTAGCTAAGAAAAAATAAAAACATTCTTCAAAATGAAAAAAAAAATCAGATTTTTTTTCCTCAGAGGAATTGTTGCCTGCCCACATTTCTTCAGCCTTGCAACTAGGTTCCACAAAGCAGTCTCATCAGTTCAAGACTATATTTTCCCCATTTAAATTTCATCTTATTAGATTTGGCTCAACATTCTTTCTCATTCAGATATTTAAGGATGCTGACTATTAATTTACCTCTTTGAGACTCAATTTCTTCAGTAGAACAAAAATAAAGAACTCCCTAGAAAGACATCTATATTTGGTAAGAAGACCCTGAATATCCCAGCTTTGCTTGCTTCTAAGATCAAATTACTTCCTCTCTTTGGGCATCAATTTTTTCCCCTGGGCTGGAGACACAAAAACAAGAGTGAAATAGTCTGGGCCCTCATGGAGCTTGTATTCTTTTAGGGGAGACAACTATTTGCGTGTTTAGGGATATGCATGTAACAATATGAATGTAACAATAACAACAATATGTTGTTGTTTTAAGTTTTGCTAAGGTCTTACATGCATCATCTCATTGGATTCTCAACAACCTGGTGAGAGGTTGGTGCTATCATTACCTTAATTTTGTTGTTGTTCAGTTGTTTTCAGTCATGTCCAACTCTTTGTGACCCCATTTCATGTTTTTTTGTCAACGATATTGCAATGGTTTTCCATTTTCTTTTTCAACTCATTCTATAGATTAGGAAACTGAGGCAAACAGTGTTAAGTGACTTGCCCAGGGCCACACAGCTAGTAAGTGTCTGAGGTCAGATTTGAGCTCAGAAGGATGAGTCTTCCTGATTCCAGGCCTGATACTCTATCCTAGCTGCCTGTTTTTACAGATAAGAAAACTGAACCTGAGAGGTTAGGTGATTTGCCCAGGGTCATGTAATTAGTAAATGTCTGAGGCAGAATTTGAACTGAGGAGAACAGAAAGAAATTTAGATGGGTGGCTAGGTGACGCAATGAATAGAGCACCAGCCCTGGAGTCAGGAGGACCTGAGTTCAAATCTCATCTCAGACACTTAACACAAAACTAACCATGTGACCTTGGGCAAGTCACTTGTAACCCCAATTGTCCTGCCTTCTTTTCTTCAAAAAGAAAAAAAAAAACAATTAGAAGGACCCATAGCCAAGCAGGACAGTTTTGAAAGTAACACATGCAATTTTATACACACACACAGAGCAAGTAGTATAAAATGAAGATTAATGGTTTCATATACAATTTTTGGCGTGTTGTGCTGCCTTTATTGAAATGCTCATTTTTTTTGATGTTTCAGAACAAAAAAAAGTATTAAAAATGTTAAAGCCTAGAAGGGACGTTAGAGACAATTGTAGCTAATATTTCTATAGTACTTTAAGGTTTGCAAAGTACTTTACATAAATTAGCAACTTTGATCCTCACAACCCTGTGAGGTACATGCTATTATTATTCCCATTTTCCAGATGAGGAAATTGAGGCTGTGAGAAGGTAAAGTGACTTGCCCAGGGTCACACAGAAATATCTGAGACAGAATTTGAACCTGGGTCTATCTAATCCATCTAATAAGGCCACCTTATTGCCTCTACTGTTTCTGCCTCGGTAATAGAGTTTAGAAGGTAAATTGAGGACAGATGAAGTTCTTTGGATATCAAGCAGAGGAGTTTATTCAATTCCAGATGTAATTCCAGATGTAGGGAGTCACCGAAGATTACTGTATAGGGTCATGCCATGGTAAGACACGCTGCCTCGTAGCCTTAGCATCTTATCATTCTGGACGTTCTTCACATCCAGGCTCTCCCCCTTTTCCTAATGAAGAAAAAGACTGAGAAAAAAACAAGTGACTTGACCATACAACTAGTTAGTGCAGAGTTTAGTGATGAAGTCCATCTTCTGAATTCAAGCACAGTAGAAGAGCTTCCCTGCCCCCAGGAGAGGGGAGGAAAAGAAAAGGGTAGGACATCATCTCTTGTTTTGGTCCCCCATAGGGATGCAAACACCCCAAGGACTGGTTAAGACTTTAAACTCTTTTAACAGGCATTAACATCTCAGCCAGAAAGAAGTACTTCCTGAGGAACTAATGCCTCCAATTTGATAAGGTGATATTTCTAGCCTAGAGAGCCCACACTTTGGGGAAGGTAGGGGCTCCTCAGCCCTTTGTTGTCATAACCCATCACTTTCCACCACCCTGTGTGTAAGGTCACTACCAGCAGTGGTTAGGGACCATTCCATGGGGACTGACCCCAGGAAACAGAGGAGCCACCTCTAGTATTTGGGTTGATCTTTGGGTGGGCATTCCACAGACCAGGTCCGTGGCTGGCTGAGGGATCTGAGATGCCACCTTTAGCATCTGGGCTTATGTTCGGGTGGGCATTTCACAGACCTGGGCTGAGGGATCAGAGGTGCCACCTCTAGCATTTGGGTTGATCTTTGAATGGACATTCCACAGACCTGGGCTGTGGCTGACTGAGAGATCAGAGGTGCCACCTCTAGTGTTTGGGCTTATCTTTGGGTGGGCATTCCACAGACCTGGGCTGTGGTCACTTTAGGGAAGTGGACTGCAGCTCTAGAATTCAACTGAGCAGAGCTTGTCTCTGAATGTGTGCCTGGACCTGACCCCAAGAACACAACTCTCCCAGTGCTCTCAGATGCACTCCAGGTTGTTCTGTGCCCTGCAGGTACAGGGAGGGACTCTCTGTCTCTCCTCCCTCCCTCCCCCACCCCCTATCACATACCCATGGAAGAGGAAAAAGGCTTTGCATAATGATGGGACTTCATCTGCATTCCCTAATCAAGTTAGTTTCCCAGCCACGGAACAGGCAGGCAGGGATGTGAGAATAAATATTCTTCCCATGTGCAGACCCCAGAATGTTGGTGCATAAATTAGCATTGCGGCTGGCAACCGTGGGAAGGGACTCTCCACAGGGCCTGCCTGGGCAAAAAAGATTAGACTTGGTCTGCTTAGCCCCAAAGGGCAGAGCTCAGAGCAGTGGGGCGGGGGAGGGGGAGGGAGAGTGTTAGGAGGAGAGTAACAAGAAGAAAAAACAGATTTCAGCCAGCCAAGGAAAGAGTAGCCTAACAACCCAAGTTTCTCCAAAGTGGAAAGGGATGCCTCAGGAGGTAGTGATCTTCCCATCACTGGCTGTGTTCAAGTAAAATCTGGATGATTACTTGAGGTAGAAAGGATTCCTGCTTTCATGGGGGTTAAACTAGGTATACTCTAGGGTTCTTAGCAGCTGTGAGATTCTATGCCTTCAAGGTAACCTTTGGAAGGCACTGTTAATATGATTCCAACCAAATACAAATATTGAGGAAGAAATGTGGCCCCCTTCATGAGTTGGGGTGGGGGTGGGGTGCTTGTTGTTCAGTCATTTCATTTGGGGTTTCCTTGGCAAAAATACTCGAATGGTTTGCCATTTCCTTCTCCAGCTCATTTTGCAGATGAGGAAACTGAGGCAAACAGGGTTAAGTGACTTGCCCAGGGTCACACAATTAGTAAGTGTCTGAGGCCAGACTTGAACTCATGAAGATGAGTCTTCCTGACAGACTCCAGGCCTGACACTCTATCCACATTAACACCTAGCTGCCTATCCCAGGCTTGAGTATCCTTAGAAATAGCTCCGGACATACATACTCCCATGCCCTAAGTCCCACAGTCCTCTAAGGATAGTGTTAGCTTCCTCACATCAATCAAAAAACATTGATTCCTGTATTTATAAAGCTCTTCGTATGTCCCAGGCACTAAACTAAGTGTTCAAACTCCTTAAGCATACCCAGAAAGACTCACACTCTCTAGATTTGTCCTGAATCCTTCACAGTGTCTAGGCTTGGCTCTAGGTCCCACACACTCCTAGGGACACCCTGACTTCCTCAAATTCCCATCTGCTGGCCTTGCCCAGGACAATTGGTCTTCAAAGCCTTCTCTCTCCTTGTGTCTCTCGAAAGGTAAGTTCAGGGTGGCTAGGTGGCACAGTGAGTAGAGCACTGGCCCTGGAGTCAGGAGGACCTGAGTTCAAATCTGGCCTCAGACACTTAACACAAAAACTAGCCATGTGACCCTGGACAAGTTACTTAACTGCAATTGCCCTCCGAAAGGCAAAAAAAAAAAAAAGGTAAGTCCTACTTAGTGCCCTTCAGTCTAGTGGTCAGCAAGGAAATATTTGTGGACTGGTTTTCTTTTGGGGGGGAGGGTAGAGAGAAAGAAAGTTTCCTCTGTCCCTGAAAATACAACTCACATCGTCTTCACAAGGAAGGTGAAGGTGAGGGAGGGATGACAGAGCACAGTGAGGGAACAGCAACCTAACTTTCTAGTGTAATGTGAGCAACTGAGAGATAAGTCTAGAAAGGTAGGGTGGCGCCTCATTGTAGAGCTTGAAATCTCTGATGTGTGTCGGAAAAATTCCAACTTGACCCAGTAGGAATAGGGAGCCACTGAAGTTCTATGCCTAGGAGAAGTCAAAAGCAGAATGAGGGAGCCAACCAAGCTGGCATCCTTCTGGTGCTTGCCTGACAGGTCAGGAGATCCAGAATGAGAGGCGATCCATGCCCTCAGTAGCAAGGACAAGAGAGGGGTGGAGAGGAAGATTAGCCACGGGCTGATTGAGAAATAATGAGGTGCCCATGGTTGCCAAGGAAACCAGAAGAGACATGTAATTTGGTCTCCTCTCCTAACTAGCAGTAAATCATGATATACAGATGGAGCTGATGGAGGGAGAGAGCATGCCACAAAAGCATCTGGAGAGGAAATATTTAGGGATCCTACAATCCTAGAACAACAGAGTTGAAAGGGATCTTAGGATGTAACAATTACGGTTGGAAAAGACCTTAGATCTGCATCCAACCAACTTACTTTAAGATGAGGAACACAAGCACAGAGAGGGGAGATAATTTGCCTATGGCTGCACAACAAATTTCTAACTGAGCATAGACTGGACCCATTTTCTTCTAATTTCCCTCATTCCATTTCACCCAACTCAAGTATTCTAACTGATCTGCTGTCCCTAGCCTCCTAGGAACTCCCCTTCCAATTAAAACCAAATTTCATTCCCTCAGGGCCACCCTCTAGGCTAGAACCTAATAAACCAATCTGTGTTTGGGTGATAATGGGCATTAATAGGCTGACTTGTTAAATGTGTTACAGATTCTAATCAACAAAATTGCTTTGTAACAGTGGCCTTCTAGAGACACAATACTTTAAGACAGAGAAATCATTCTCTCAGTGGAAGTTTTAAGCCAGATAATTTGGGGTTAGTGATGAGTCACTGTGCTTCAAATCATGGCACATAAGGCAGTCATTCTGCTTATAAGTAAAGCCAGTCCTGACTTGAGCTAGAGAGAGAACTCCATCGAGGAACCCTGATGCTATTCCTCAAACCAAACTGAGTTGACACCTATGTCTTAAAGGGTACCAAGAATGATACTAAATGAGGGAACTAGACTGAATTCCATTATATTCCATTGCATTCCAATTCCTTTTGTATTCTATTTCATTTGATTCTAATTATATTTGATGCTGTGCCATTATAATAATATTCCATTTCCCTTCCATTCCATATGTATTTATTAAGCCTCTACAGTATGCCCAGCACCACTCAAGACTCTGTAAGGGATATAAAAGTCAAAAGCAGGATGCCTCTTCCTTAAAGAGACAGTTTACTTAGAGAGCTAGATGCACTCTCCATTAAGCAATTAGAGGATGGGAATGAGCATTTATTAAATGTCTATTACCTCATTGTGGAGTGTTGAGTGGTACTTTAAAAAATCTTAGCTTTGCAAACATCTCATTTGATATTATTAGAGGAGAACCGAGAAACATAGATCTTAAAATGAGCCAAACTGTCAGAAAATCTGTGTTTAAAGGGATCTCAGAAACCCTTACTTGCAGCAGAAATTCCCTTTCTAACCCACTTCCACTTTGGATGCCACCACTGACCAGAAACTCACTACTTGGTGAAGTGACTCACTTCTGTTAGGTCTAAGGAAGACTTTTGTTATACTGAACCAAAAGACTCCTCCCTGTTAGTCGCCCCGAACCCTTCTCCCCCTTGGTCTGAATTCTATTCTTAGGAACCAAGAAAAACAAGTCTAATCCCCCAGACATATAATGGAAGAATTTTGGTGTTAGGAGGCTCTGCAGAGGTCATTTAATCCAACACATATCTAAATAAAAATCTCCGCTACATCATACCCTCTAAATGATTATCCAACTTCTGGTGAAGGGGAATGCAGAAATCCCTTCCTACCTTTATAGAGCAAATCGTCAGGAAAAATTTTCCATATATTGAACTCAATTTACCTCTTTGCATTGTACTCACTGTTCCTAGTTCTGGGGCCTTTGGAGCCAAGCAGAAAAACTCTAATGACTCTTTATAATATAAATTTTCTTTTTTATTATGCACTTGACAATCATCAACAAATAAGCATTTCAATATACACAGAACAAAAAAGAGAATTTCAAATGGAACTGTGAATTTCTGTTAGGTGGTTACTCTTCTAAAGTATACATCTCCCAAGGAAGTAACAAAATTGTCCTGATTGTGTCCCCTTTGGAACTTCTCACTCTTCTGTGTATTTTTAAAAAATATTTAATTGATGTTTCTTTCTTTGTTTTTGCCTATCACTAGTCACTAACTCATCTCCAGTCCTCCCCCAAATAGAAACCCTCCTTTGTAGCAAAAATATATGTAGCAAAAATTTGCTCCTTTGTAGCAAAAATGTGAGCGAACAAAACAAATCCACAGTCTGAAAATGCATGTTTCCTTCAGATCCCTGGGGACAAAGGCAAAATACCCTCTATGTAGGTCTTCTCTTTTTCCAGACTATATATTCCCATGTGTTTAAATTTATCCTTATGGCAATATAATCTGGAGACCCTTTGCTCTCCTGATTGCCCTCCTCTGAATATTCTTCTATAATGTTGTCTAAAATGTGATACCAACAAATGAACATAATACTTCAGGGCAAAAAACAGTATTTCAGGGACAAACTTTGAAATACTTAAAGAGGCCTCTATAGGGCTCAGTGGATATAATGCTGGACCTGGAGTGAGGAAGAACTGAATTTAATATGTATTTATTAACTGTGTGACCCTGGGCAAGTCACTTACCCATTATCTGCCTCAGTTACTTTATCTGTAAACTTGGGATAAAACTAGGACTTACCTCCTATGGATTCTGTGAGAATCAAAGGAGGTTAAGATTTGCAAAGTACCTAGCAAAACTTAAAGTACAATTTAAATACTAGCTACTATTATTAGTGATCAAGTAAAACCCCAAATTATTTGTCACTTAATTCAGTTGAGCCACTACCTTGTCAAGCATCTGCCATCTTGTACTTGCAAACCGAGCTTTGTAAATCCAATTGTATGACTTTACATTTTGTCAAATGCAGTGCATTGTTTTAACCTGTCAAGATCTTTTTAGATGTCATTTTGTTAGGTTGGATGGATCCCAGCTTTGCTTAACCTTCAAATCTGATAAATGTTCTCTCTATACCTTTATCCAAGTCTTTGAGAAATATATTGCAAAGCACAACATCAAACATGGATCCCTGAGGCACTCCACTAGAGACTTTCCTCTAAATTGCCATCAATCCACACTTTGAGTCCAGCCATTCAACCAGTTCCTAATCTATTTAGTTGTATAACCAAGCGGTCCAGGTTTCTTCACTTTGACCACAAGGGTGGTGTGAGAGACTTTGATAGATCAGGGGGATATCTCAGGCAGTGCATCAGGATTTCAGCAAAGCAGTTGATAGTCTAGTAACTGCCAAAAGAGAAAATGAGATTAGTCTGGCATGACTTGCTCTTGACAAAGCTATGCTGGCTCCTTGGGTCTCTCATGATGTTATGAAAGGGATAGTTGATTAGCATTGGAGAGGAAAGAGGTGATTACTTCATCAAATGCCTTCCTAAAATCTTACATTCAAGACTAGTTTATCAGTCTGGTAACTGAATGTATTGGCACCAACAACTATTTTTTGGCTCAGAGAAATCAGGAAGGGGAAAGGTAAGTAGAGAAACATATTAGAGAGTGATCAGAAGAGGTTTTCTGAAGGAGAAGGAATTTTAGTTGGAGAATAAGTCAATTTTAGATGGGCAGAAAGAAGGGAGAAGGCATCTTATGTGGTAAAAATATTTTGTGCAAATACCTAAAGGTGAGAATGAATGTATTGCATCCTAGAAGATGGTGTAACTGGGTGTCTTAGAAGGTCTGGGAGAGAAGAGTAGTTTTGATAGACAGGTTGAGGAAGTGTTGCATGGTGGCTAGAGTGCTAGACTTAGAGTATGGAAGATTTGCGTGTGAGTTCTAATTCTACTACCTACTAGCCATGTAATCTTGGGCAAAATATATTAAGCCTCTGTTTTCCCATTTGTTAAACTTAAAGTACATTTTAAGTTAAACGTGGCAAGGGGAAGAGGACAAGATGATTGTGGATATAGAGGTAAAAAACAAAAGCAAAATCATATAGTCTAAACTCCTTATTTTACAGATAGGGAAACTGAGGCCAGTGAATTTTTTTTTTTTTGGCCAAGAGTGGCAGGGTTTGAACCTAGGTAATCTAGATTGCTAACCACTATGTAATCCCATCTTTCTAGACTCCTGTTACCAATTCATGAGTCTGTAGAGTGAGGATAGATTATACAGGTTCTAGAATGCCAAACTTAGGAGCTTTGATACTACCAAAGAGGCAATGGGAAATGACAGTGAGGCTCTGATTCTCATAAAATTTTCCATCTTTGTTCTGGGAGTATTGTCACACCTGGGAGTTAGCTGCCAAAATGGGGTGACACTCTTCTGAAATTATGAGTCAGAAGACCTGGGTTTGAATCCCCATTTTGCTACTTAAATCAGCTACATCTTTGGCCCTGATCCTCCATTTCCTCATCTATAAAAGGGTGAGGAGTGTGGACTTAGTCATCCTTAAGGTAAGTTCTCTTTCCGCTCTAAGAGCCCTATCCATGGTCCTACCGCAAGGGCATAGCTTTCTGATGGCTGTCTGATCTGCAAAGATGGGACGGCTGCACAGCCCGGGGGGTGGAGTGTGCTAAACTGGGCCACAGAAAGTTTCCCCTCAAAGCCTCAGCCAGATGAAGAGCTCATTGACTTAACTGAAGATGATGCCAAGATGGAGGCTCAGGTTATTATTAGATCTCTGACCTAGTTCAATTATTTCTTTCTGTGGGAATTGAATATATTAAGGAAAATACGTGTCATGGGCAACACTAAAGGAGAGAGCCTGTTTAGGAGTGGAAGAGAGGCCACCTTGCAGGAATCCAACACTCCTGGGGGCAAGAGGGGGCAGGGAGGACTCCTGTGGACTTAGGGAAGAACTTTTGTGGCATAAGGGACTTCTTATGAGAAAGTCCAGCATCTGGCACACAGTAGGCAACCAAAAGCTTATGGATTGACTGGCCAAATATGTAGCAAAAGGAGAACTCGTTTTAGAGTCTGATTTGGACTTGAGGCCCATCTTGGCTAATGTTTAGTTATGAGACCTGGGACAATCACTTTGCCTCTGAATATCAGTTTTCTCACTGGTAACAACAATAAGCATCCTAATAATTGTTGTTACTGTTGAGTTGTTTCAGTCATGTCTGACTCTTCATGACTTCATTTGGGGTTTTCTTGCCAATGATACTGTAGTGGTTTGCTGTTTCTTTCTCCAGCTTATTTTACAGATGAGAAAGCTAAGGTTAAGTGACTTGCCCAGGATCACACAGCTAGTGAGAGTCTGAGGCTGGATTTGAACTCAGGTCTTCCTCACTCCAGGCAACGAGGTGGTGTAGTAGATAGAGCACTGGGTTTAAAACCAGGAAGACTTATTTTCATGAGTTTGAATCTGACCTCAGACACTAGCTATGTGAACCTAAGTCATTGAACCCTGTTTGCCTCAGTTTCCTCATTTGTAAAATGAGCTGGTGAAAGAATGGCAAACCACTCCAATGTCCTTGCCAAAAAAACTCCAAATGGGGTCATGAAGAGTCATACAGGACTGAATAGCAAGGGCTTCCTAACTCCAAGGGTGCAGTTCTGTTCACTGCACTACCTAGCTGCCCTAATAATAGTAGCTAGCATTTACATAGCTCTTTAAAGTTGGCAAAGGGCATTACAAATGTAAATTTGTAAAGAATCTCATTTGCTTCCTGGGAGTTAGCTACCAAAAGGAGGGTGGGGCAGGGGTGGTACTATTCTGAAATTAGGATGAAACCCTATAAAGTATCAGTGGATTTGGAGTCAGAGGATCTGGGTTTGAATTCCAGTTCTGTTATTATTATCCCCTTTTTACAGAAGCCATGAAAATTGTGCTACTTGACCAAAGTCACAAGATTTTTGTGAGGGTCAGATGAGAAAAATATATATGAAGTGATCTGAAAACTGTGAAGTATCCATTTTTTATTGTAGTAGAGGTAGATGGCCTTAGTGGACAGAGGTGATCTCAGAGCTTGGATTTAAGCTCTGCTTTGGACACAAACTGAATGTGTGGTCCTAGACAAGTTACAACTTCTCAGTGCCCTAGGTAACTCTTTTAAGAATAAGAAATTGCTAAAAGAAAAAAAAAGGTGGCAATTTGCATTGGTAGAGGGAATTTTCTCACCCTGGAGCTCCCTACATCAATGAAATCTTAGGTCCAGTTTCTGACCTTTTCTCTATTATTACTCTTATGAGAGATACTCAAATGAAGTTGTTTTCTTTTTTAGAAAAAAAAATATTTTTCTCTAGTCACATGGAAAAAACAATTTTCAACAATGATTTTTACAAATTTTGAGGTCCAAATTCTCCTTGTTCCTCCCTTCTCCCCTTTCTGAGATATTAAGCAATCTGATATAGGTCATACATGTACAGTCATGTATGTGTGTCCATATTAATCATCTTATGGAAGAAAACTCCCAATAAAGTGAAAAATAGTATGCTTTGGTCTGCATTCAGACTCCATCAGTTCTGGGGACAGGTAGCATTTTTCAAGAGTCTTATGGGATTGTCTTAAGTCATTGTATTGCTGAGAATAGCTAAGTCATTCACAATTATTCATTGTACAATATTACTTTTACTTGTAAAATGTATTCCTGGTTCTGCTTACTTCACTCTTCATCAGTTTACATAAATCTGTTCAGGTTTTTCTGAAATCACACTGCTTGTCATTTCTTATAGCACTATAGCATAGCATTACAATCATATGCCACAACTTGTTCAGCCACTTCCCAATTGATCTCCTCAATTTCAAATTCTTTGCCACCACAAAAAGAGCCACTATAATTTTTTTTTACAAAAAGGTTCACCTCTTTTTATCTCTTTGGGATACAGACCTAGTAGTGGTATTATGAAGCTATGTTTTCACTGATTTGGAGATTTCCTCCAACAATGCAGATTGCAACCCAGCACAGATGGCCACCTGCTGATCTCAAGTAGCTCTTATCAAGTCTTCCCACAAATTTAGTTTTGCAAAGTATTTGCAAGCCTTAGAGCACTCTATTGTCTTCTTTGTCGTCATCATCGTCGTCGTCATCGTCATCATCATCATCATCATCATCACCACCACCACCACCATCTACCTCCACCACCATCATCAACAATATCAGTTGTTCATGGCAGAAGGCTCCAGGGTTACTTGTTTATTACTTGTTTATGCATTTCAGCCTGCCCTTAACCTACCATGTGCTTCCTAGTTGTTCTTCAGAAGACGCTCATTTTTTAATTCTTTAGAGGTCACAGCACTCAGTAACTTGCAGCTATACCACACCAGTGGAAGACTGATAGGAAAAATACAAGTCATTGTTTCTGAGACAAGTTTGGGGTCACTAAAGAAGCTTTACCATTTTCTAAAGAATTTACTCTTTTCATCTTGTTTAATTCTGGGCCTAAATTTTCCATTTGTGTGTATGTTTATACATACATAAATATTACATATATGTACACATATGCACATATTTATGTGTATTGTCTACCTCAGATACATTCTCTTCCCACTTCCCTTCCCCCCCACGCTGGATAAGCTCTATAGATTGTCCATCTAATTGCAAGTCATAATCTAAATCAGGACTGAACAAACTACAGTCTGAAGTCAAACCTATTTTTCTATGGCCTGCAAGCTAAGGATGGTTTTTTTTTAATATTTTTTAAATGCTATAAAATTTTATTTAAAAATATAAAAAGTCCTTCTTAGTTCATGGGTCATACAAAAACAGTCAGTGGGCTGGCTTTGGCTAACAGGCTGTAAGTTTCCATAGGCATTCTTCATCTCCTTGGTTTTTGTTCTGTGAATTGTTAGACCAAACGCTTTTGACAGGATATGAATCCAGGCAATTCTATATCAATTGAAGGCTTGATATATTCATCTAGAGAACCTTGCCATTCACATGAGCGATAGGATAGTATTAAAATTGTTCTTTACTGTGTTTTGGATCAAAATCAAAATTATTTTATCCATTCAAGTCCCACCATAATATAATCAACCTTACCTATTCAACCTTTTCTCTTGTTGCTAGCCAGTATAAAAATCTCGTGGTTGTTGATATTGTTGTTGTAGTAGTGGTTGTTGTTCAGTCATATCTGATTCTTCATGACCCCATTTAGGTTTTGTTGTTTTTTTTTGACAAAAAAACTGGAGTGGTTTGCCATTACCTTCTCCAGTTCTTTTTACAGATGAGGAAACTGAGGCAAACAGGGTTAAGTGACTTGCCCAGGGTCACACAGCTAGTGAGTGTCTGAGGCCAGATTTGAACTGATGAAAATGAGACTTCTTGACTACAGGCCAAGTACTCTATCAAGTGCCCATAAAAATCAGATTCTTCTAATGGAAGGGAACTCAGAATTCATCTAGTTCGACTTCTTTTTAGCAAAAGGAATTTCCAGCTTCCTTTCTGAAAGGCTTGATATTTCACTGATAGAGCTTCATCTCTTTAGACTTGAAGCACTCTATTGAAAAGGGCCACAAGAAAGTCTGAAGATATAAAGAAAAGACAAAAAGAACCCTTGCCCTTTAAGGAGCTTATAGTCTAATGGGAGACAACACATAGAGAAAAATACATACAAGATAAATACAGAGTAAATGGGAAATCGCCTTAGAGGCCTGTAGAGTCATAGAGTCATAGCATGCCAGCACACTTACTAGCTGTGTGACCCTGGGCAAATCACTTAACCTTATTTGCCTCAGTTTTCCCCATGTAAAATGAGTTGTTGTCCTTTATTCTCAAAAAGGACCAAAATGACATCACTATGCTAAAGTCAAGTTTCAATGTGTCTGACTGTGGCTGATCAGACCAATATGAGCTCAGAATGCTCTACCACAGGTCGGGCACAGATAATCTGTGAATATTTGGGGTGGATTCTCCAAATTTGCCCATTCTGCATTTCCTTTGAGCTGTTTCAATTCTGCTTTGCTCAGAGAGCACAGCACCTCTTCTGATGTGGGCACTTCATGATGAGTGGTCCTGAACCAGTGTCTCCCATGTCACACAATCAATTCCAAAGTTCTTGAGAGTGTCCTTGTATCACTTCCTCTGACTACCATGTGAATGCTTACTGTGTGAGTTCTCCATAAAATAGTCTTTTTGGCAAGTGAACATTTTGCATTTGAACAGTGTGGCCAGCCCATCAGAGTTGCTCTCTCTGAAGCAGAGTTTGAATGTTTGACAGTTTAGTATGAATAAGGACCTCAGTGTCTGGTACCTTATCCTGCCAGGTGATCTTCAGAATCTTCCTAAGACAATTCAAATGGAAGCAATTCAGTTTCCTGGCATGGTGCTGGTAGACTGTCCAATTTCACAGGCATACAACAATGAGATCAGCACAATGGCTCTGTAGACCTTCAGTTTGGTAGTCAGTCTAATACCTGTTCTCTCCCATACTTTCTTTGGGAGTTTCCCAAACACTGAGCTAGCTCTGGCAATGCAGGCATCACCCTTATCATCAATGTGTACACTACCAAGGTAAGTGAGCTTATCCACAGCATTCAAAACTTCCCCATTTTGGCAAATCATCCAGTATTTTTGCTCCAAGAAAATCTCAAATGTTTTCCCCTCCCTGAGTTTTAGAGACACTGCCTTCCCTTGGTTCTCCTCCTACCTGTCTGACCACTCCTAATATGTCTCCTTTGCTGGATTTTCATCCCTAGTGTGCCCACTTATTGTGAGTGCCCCCCAATTATCTGGCCTAGGCATTGCTCTCTTTTCCCTCTATACTCTTTCACTTGGTGATCCTCTACTATGGGTCGGAATATCATGTATTTGAAGACAAAGACCTGGGTGAGTTTAAATCCTAAATCAATTATTTACTACCCAAGCACTTTAGACAAGTCAAATCTGCTCTTGACCTCCTCAGTTTCCTCATCTGTAAAATGAGGGGTTTGGAATAAATGGCTTGAGGTTCCTTCTAGCTCTTTATCTGTAATGAGAAGAATCCAAGATGTCAACTTTTAATTCAATTCAATTCAACCAACATTTAAATGTCTACATAAGAGAAGTTGATTGGGAAACTCCCCTGGGGTGCTTTCAAAAGTCCCAGATAAAATCCCACCTGCCTAGTAGGCTTTGCAAGTTGATTAGGGAGCTCCTAGCTCAACCCTCCTCACTCACCCCCAATTTAGGTTTGTGTCTGAGGACTCTGTCAGGCTCAGGCCTGATGGCATAAAAAGTTGAAAAAAATGACACAGCCCTTACCCTCAATTAGTTTTTGATAGGGAGATGTGGAGTATATGCAGATAAATGAGATCAGGTAGACAAAACTCATTTGAGGATGGGAATGGTTTCATTCTTTGGATTTGTACATTTTATGCTTACCACTTAATAAATTCTCGTTGCTTGATTGATTGAAAGGAGAGAGCCAAGCAAAGTCGTCAAAACCAGGATGCTTTGAGGGAAGAAAAAATATTTCAAACTGGAGCAATTAAGGAAAACTTCATTTAGAACCATAGCACTTGAACTGAGCTTTGAAGAAAGAGGAATAGACAAAAAGAAAGGAAATTCATTCTAAACCTGGTAGAATAATGTTGGATTATAAAAAGTCATAGTAACTTAAATTTAGGCACCTCAGAGGTTAACCAGTCCTACCCTTTCATAGGAAACTGGGAATTGAAGTGACTTTTCCAAAGTCACACAAGTATAAGTAGCAGAGGCATGACCTGAACCCCAGACCTCTAGTTATGGAATAACCCACAGTCTCATTTTTCTGAAACAAGAAGATGTAATAAGAGATATGGGCAGTGAAATCCAGATTGTTGAGGGCCTCCAATGCCAGGTTAAGGCATTTATACATTTTTTATCCTGTAGGCTAATGGGAGATACTGAAGTGTTCTATAACAGGGTCAGACTTGGACATTAGGAGGAGGAAAGGATGCCTTGGAGAGATGAGCAGGGAGATCCTTTAGAAAGGTGTAACAATAATCCTGGTTAGGGGTACTGAGGGTCTGTATTAGGGTGTTTGCAGTGGACAGGAGAGGAACAACACGAGGGAGATTCCTTTTGGAAGGAAAGGGGATGAAGAAAAGGGAGAGAATGGGCTAATTGCTATAAAGGCAATCTTCTCTCTGCAGCTTACAAGAAGACCTGATATAAAATGGTGTGAAGTGAGTCCAACTGGAGCTTATTTAACAGAAGTCTTAAGAGGTTAAATACACTTAGTAAACAAACCCAGAAGCAGAAGAGGTTTGGTGTTTGGGGGAGAAACTTCAGCAAATGCATCAACACCAATAAGGGGAAAAGTGATGTCAGTATCCAGGGCCCCAAGGCCAATGGGTCAGGCTAGATGCCTTGGTTATTAATTCACTTAATACAGTTTAGTGGGGGGCGGGGGAGAGAAGTGGGAGGGTTTTTTTCCCTAAGGATCTTGCAATATGGAGCCCTGTTTGATTATGTGGGGGTTGTTTAAGTGAGCTAAAAGGGCAAAGCCCAATGGGAATCTGAAGAAAAAATATCTGGGGAAGTAATTATAGGGTGTATTATGAGGACAGGTTGGGTAATTCAGTGATTAGAGGGCTGGACCTGGAGTCAGGAAGATTCATCTTCCTAAGTTCGAATCTGCCCTCAAACATTTACTAGCTATGTGACCCTGGGCAAGTCACTTAACTGTTTACCTCAGTTCCATTATCTGTAAAATGAGCTGGAGAAAGCAATGACAAATCACTCCAGTATTTTTGCCAAGAAAAAACCCAAATGGGGACATGAAGAGTCAGGCACAACTAAAAATGACTGAACAACAAATGGGGGTCAGGGCTTAGAATCAATATGATGTGCTTTTAAAAGACTCAGGATTTTTCACTTGGAGATTTTATGAGAATGAGATTTAAGTGAGAAAAATAAGGAGGGAGGGAAGAGCATGGAGAAAAGTGGAGGGGATAGAGGTGAATGAGGAAAGATGGAGAGGGGGGTAAAGGGCGAGATGGGGGAGAGAGAGAGAGAGAGAGAGAGAGAGAGAGAGAGAGAGAGAGAGAGAGAGAGGAAGGGGGATGGCAAAGATGGTAAGAAAAAAGGACATAAAGAGAAAGTGGAAAGAGGAGGGAGAGGAAGGGGAAAGAAATAGAAAAGGAGGGAAGAGAGAGAAGAGATAAGTAAGGTAAGAAAAAGAAAGGGAGAGAGAAGACACTGAGAAGAGATGAAGAGGAAAAGGAGAGAGAAGAAAAAAGAAAGAAATAGAACCAGGGGAAAAATAGGAGAAAGAGAGAGGGAAGAGGGAGAGAGATGAATTGAGAAAAGCAAGAAGGGAGGGAGAGAGAAGAATAAAAGGGAAAAGGGAAAGAAAGCAAGATAAAGAGTAGAAAGAGGAAGGAGGAGGAGGTACAAGAGAGGCAATAGACTCACACAGGGAGAAACTGAGGAAGAGAAGTGTTTTGCCCCCTAACAGCAATGAATAATGAACATAAAATAGTATATTTATTCATGAGAGATCAGGAAAAGTTTGGAGATATGAGGCCTGTACCTAAACTTCAACAGGAAAGGACAATCAAGCCCTTTCTTGGAATGTGAATACCTTTGGCCTTGGCTGGAGCTAGGGAGCCATGCTCTTTGTTTTCCTTTTTCTGATAGTAGAGGACAGAGTTGGGGTGGCTGAGAGATGTAGCAGGGTGCTAGAGAAAGGAACTCAGCTGGAAAGATGAAGCTGGGGTGAGGGGAAGGTTGGGGAGTGGTGGGAATGGGGCAGAGCATCTCTGCTGTCTTATTTCTGTCCTTGACATTTTTCACACAGATTTCCCCCAGTGCAATCTGGAGCTAAATAAAGCCTGGGCTACTCAGCTGTGTCAAGCGCTGAGTTTGCTTACAGAGCCATTGGCTGTGGAAGAGAAAGGAAGTGTGGGAACCAGCCAGAGGCATCTCTCATTACTCTCCCCTCTGATGCACTGGTCAGTTTCATTCCTGAATCCTGGAGGAGATTTGGAGGGGAGCCGGGAATACAGGACTGAGTGCTTAGTGCTCTGCACTTAGAAAGTACTTTTCAGCCCTTAACTCATTTGATCCTCCCCCAAATCCCTCCCAGGTACACAGGGGAGAACTTATTATTCCAATTTCGTGGAAAGAGCAGTATTTAGAATCAGGTGGCTTATTAGCTATATGTATGACCTTGGGGGGTGGGGGAGATTCAGTTTAATTGTAAAATAAGGCTATGGAACACACAGTGATAATAATAACTGACAATTCAATTATGCCTTAAAGAGCTGAAAATGACTCTCCTGCTTTCTTTCTTTGTCTCTCTGTCAATTGAGTGTATCTATGTACACAGAGCATGCATATATGTATATAAGAGTCAACATGTGTATTATACATATATGTACACAAATGTATTCACTTATTTGGTTCATACAATAATCCTGTGAGGTAAGTGCTATAGGTATTATCTCCATTTATCAATCAAGCAACCAATAAACATTTATTAAGCACCTACTATGTGCCAGGCACTGTGCTAAGCACTGGATTTTATGAAAATTGAGACTGAGACATCTGAGTCACTTGTTCAGGTCCATCTAACTAGCGTCAGATTGGAGATTTGATTCTGTGCTTCCATCCACTTTATCATGTTTCTTTTAATGAGCCCTAAAGTTCTTATTCAAAATATAGTGATTCCAATCTAATTCAAGAGAAGTAGACCAAAACTCAGGGGAAAGAAATGTTTTGTCCAAGGTCATAAAGCTCTTAGTGTCAGAACCACAACTTGAACTGACTGAAAGTCCAGTTGTTTTTCCACACTCTGTAACCATGAGCAATTTCATTACATCTTATAGTCACAGACTATAAGACACACTTGTAGTTCTCCTATACTGATAAAAAAATTACATGTCAAGATGAAAAAAGAAATTAGAATTTTTTCTTACACAAAGTGGAAATATGTCTCTTCCTCTTAAAGATTCTAATGCCTCTTCTGCATGACATCCCTAAAAATACTTGAAGACAATTATTTTAAATCTCCCATGTCTTGCACTGTCCAATTCAAACATGCCCAATTCCTTCAGCTGATCTTCACCCAACATGGTTCCTAGACCCTTCATCATCCTTTTTTTGTTCTTCTATGGATTAGTTTTTCCTTTATTGTCAATATCTTTCCTAAAATTCTATGACCAGTGCTGAGCCCAAAGTAGCAGATGTGGCCTGACCACAGCTAAGTACAGGAAGACTGATCTGTGGCTTACAGACCATTGTCAAGCTTTGATTCTGATTCAGAGGTAAAGTCCATTTTACAGTTTATGTTTCTTGGTGGTCACCTCAATATATTAGATTGGGTCCATGCTCTGGAAGGATGGGTCTGTCTTTTAAAGTTCCTACTCAAGAACTGACTGCCTTTTGTGATCTTTGGAAAGTTACTTCCCTCCTCCAAGTTTCTGTGTATCTCATTTTTTAAAATGAGGGTTTTTAAACTTCCTTTAAGCTGGCTGAGCCTTAGTTTCTTCATATGTAACATGAGAGAGATCATATTTAAGGTCACTTCTAAGTTACAGCTCTTTCATTATGTGTTCTAGGAAAGGTCTCTCCCTGCTCTAAGATCTTATGAGTCTCTAAGACTTCATCGTTTTGTCAAGAGCTGCTCCTAAATGCTACCTGACACCAAATAATGAGGGGCATGAACTTGTCTCTCTCCAGTGCCAGCAGAACAATTTCTTAAATGAGATTCATCTCTGTTCCCCTCTCTAATAACGCAGCTCTTCCAGTCCAATCCCAAGTGAGATCAGCCAAGGCCTGGTATTTGAAAGGGTATATGGGGGTTGGTAGAGTAGGGAGGACTCTTTTGACCACCTCAGCAAAGTAATAAATCACATTTTATTTTCCTTCTCCTTTAGATTATAGTCTCTTGACTTCTAAGACTTTTAATAATAGTTTCTTGCTCACTGATAGCAAGCTTGTCTCCCTTTGGAAATCAGCTTCACAAATTTAGCCAGTGTTTCAGGACCCTGGACAGCGAGCTTCTTAAAGCTGCTGCTCCTAATCTGTTCAGATGGCCTGAAAAGGCTCTTTGTGGGCAAGAGGTACAAGACAAATACCTACCCACCCATCCTCCCTTCATTCCTACTCTATGGGGTCACAAAGTTCAATCTTCTGGCTGTTGCCTTAGTCTCCCATAATCTTCCTTTTGCCTCCCATAGTGCCTCTCACAGTAAATCCATAACAACACATCTCTGGCCCCAACATATCCTGAACCTTAAAGCTATACGTACATATGAGTATACATATGCATGAGATCTGAATATCTCAACTCTATCAAACAATAAGAATGAGGCTAATAATAGACACAAATGAAGTTCATAATATATACATACATGTATATGCATAGACATTTGTACATTTATGTGTTCAGTTTCCTGGAATGGTGCCAGCATACTGTCCAGCTTTCAAAAGCATACAGCAATGAGGTCAGCACAATGGCTCTGTGGATATTTAGTTTGATAGTCAGTCTAATACCTCTTCTCTCCCACACTTTCCTTTGGAGCCTCCCAAACTCTGATCTAACTCTGGCAATGTGTTCCTCATCCTCATTATCAATATGTACAGCCCTGGAAAGTACATGGCCAAGGTAAGAAAACTTATCCACAGCATTCAAAACTTCCCCACTTGCTATAACTGATGGTTTCGTGTATGGCTGGAACCATTTGAATTGTCTTAGGAAGTTTCTGAAGATCACCTAGCAGGATTAGATACCAGACACTGAGGTCCTTTTAAGCATTCAAACTCTACTGCAGAGAGTACAACTATGATGGGCTGGTCACATTATTTGAATGCCAAACATATACTTGCCAAAAAGACTATTTTATGAAGAACTCACACAGGCAAGTGTCTCACATGGTGGTCATAAAAAGCAATACATGGACACTCTCAAGGGCTCTATTAAGAACTTTGGAATTAGTTGTGTGAAATGGGAGACACTGGCACAGGACCTTCCCACATGGCATGTTCTCATCAGAGAGAAGGTGCTGTGTTCTATGAGCAAAGCAGAATTGAAGTAGCTCAAAAGAAACACAAGATGTGCAAATTTAGAGAATCCACCCCAAATGTTCATATGGACTATTTGTGCCCAACCTGTGGTAGAGCATTCTAAGCTTATGTTGGTTTGATCAGCCATAGTCAGACACACTGTAACTTGATGATGTTATTTTGGTCCTCTTGGAGAATGAAGGACAACAACCAACCAACATTTAGGTGAGTGTGATTATTAGTAGTATTAATATTATTCTTGTATTGTTAATAGAGTCAAGATAGAATTTGTTCTGAGATAAATAAATTCTTTTCTATTATTCTCTTATACTTAATATTCTGTGGACTATTGCAGAGGTGGCTAAAACTACTTTGTGTAATTGAATAAAAGTATTGAGGTGCAAACTCATCTTCTGTGGTCTCAATGGAAACGTATTTGCAACAACTTCAGTAGCAGACAGGAATATGGTGATAATAAGTTACTTATTCTGTTCCCACATGATTTTGATTTCTTCTTCAGTGTGTATATATTGAGTCCCTACACATACATACACACACACACGCATATACATATATATGTATAGCTTGGAGATCACAAGTATTTGGTATGGAATAGGTAGTAATATGTTCCTAAATTATTATGGAAAATGCTATGTTTGGTTAATTGTGAGCAACAATGATTTTGTCTGTAATAGTAGTCCAGTTCTCGTGTATTGCATTGGCTAAATATTGAGTTGTCTTTTAGTTCGTAAGAGAGATTGAGATTCTAATTTATAATTGTAGCTACTGGATTATAACTTGTGAGGTTTTTAGTAAGTGCTACATTTTTGTAGATTATAGTATTTTACACATTTTATGCCAACTCCTTGAAAAAAATCTGCATTGATAACTAAGTCTAGCGTAGGCTCTTTATGGATGATACATCTGAAAATTCTGATGGTGAATACCTGGTCCTGAGTTGCCATAATAAATTTCTTCATTTTTAAGAAAAAATCCATGACAGCCATTTAGTTGATAGATCCTTATGTATGTATTATTGATTAAATTCATGTGGGTTTTGCCAAAGGTGGACCTTTTGATTCTGATCTTGAATTTTTTTCCATTTCATAGGCTCCATCCAGAGATGAAATGGAATAGTTGAACTACATTTGACAAACTCTATGGTGTGTATTTATTGTCAGCCTTCACTATTGTTTGACAAAGTAAAGTATGCATGTCCTTAATCTCTCTCCCTCCCTTCCTCCCTCTCCGTCTCTCTCCGTCTCTCTGTCTCTGTCTCTGTCTCTCTCTCTCAATCTCTCTCTCTCTCTCTCTCTCTCTCTCTCTCTCTCTCTCTCTCTCTCCTAATCCTTCTTTTCTGTTTTGATGAGAAAGCATTAATCTTTCCATTGTTACCTTAGGATGATCAATCTTATTTCTTAATATGGTTCAAGTCTTAGGATATATTCCAAAAATGCTATGGGCAATTGTATAGTTCCAAAAATGTACATCAAGACTGACACTACATGTGGGTTTAGCTGCTTTAGACATGTTCTTTCCATTTAGATTTTATTTCACAATGACAGCAAGTCTCTTGACACATAAATTCGCTGACTTTTCCTTGATAGCTTTGTACTCTACATGACTTGACTGGACAAGACTAAGGAATTTATGAGTGTTTCCTCTATACTTTGGTTCATTTGGATTCAACCTTAATGAATTCAGTCTCTCTATTTCCTTGACATGTATTAATAATATATGTCAGTCTCTATTTCCCTGGTCCTTTGTATTCAAGCCTAAAGCCTTCAGTCTCTACATTTCCTTGATTTGAATGAAAATTTTCCTACTTATTGAGTCAAAATATCATTTTAATATTGTTATCAAAGGATTCTGCATGATGAAGAATGTTTAATGTATTTCATTGAAGTTACATAGCTTGCTGTAATTCTTGTATGTAAGAATTAATAAGATATTTTGAATTGCTGCCCCTTCAATTTTAAAACCATATTTAGATTTGAACCATAATAGGTTTAAACTGTCTCCCCGAAAATATATCCATTGTTTATGATATTATAAGAGTTTAATGTTTTTAGTAGAGTATAATTTTTCATTTGGGCATCAGACACCCTAGAGTTCTCACTATACTTGGGTCTATTTTGTAAATTTGTAGAAGATGAACAAATGATGAGAGTCAAGGGCTAAAGATAATCAATAAAAGGTATATAAATGCTATGGAGCTTTGGGACAGTTTGTTCAATAATCACTAAATAGTAAGTTGACTTTTGCATACCCTTTTTGCTCCTCAGCCAATATATGATTTTCTTATAAGTGTGCCGTTCGTTCTAAGTTCCCAAAATGAGATTTCACCTCCCATTATGGTACTAGAGTATCTCTGTGATGTTGGATGGAGGGGAATTCTTCTCTAATATCTAAGTTCAAGTAAACATTCTAATGTATTTTCTCCACTATTAGCCATAGGTGGTTAGCACCTCACTCCCAGTTATTTAAATATCAGTTAGTTTCATAAAGAGATATTTACTGAAAAGATATATCAAGGACAGAAGTACATTTTCCTCCAATGTCTAGTGTGCACTTTCACCTACACCATCCTTTCTTCTAGGAAGAATGGGCTCAGACTTAACATCATTTCTATAGAGCATTTTCCCCACCAGTTTACTTCAAAATGTATCATGGATGATAGGTGTTTGAATCTACTTCTTTGTTATTTCTAGACTGGGCCAGGTGGGTCATCTGGGACTTTGCTCCTCACCATCTGGCTTCTGGCAAACCTCATCATGGATCCCAGCTCCTTGATTTGGATGGTTTACTCTCATTACCTTTCAAAGCTCACAAGGTCATGGATAGCTCCAATCTCCTTCACTAAAACAGGAAGAATAAACACAACAAGGCAAATAAAAGAGGCCCAAAGCTTCTCCCCCTTCAGCATTATCTCTCTCATTAGAATCCATCCAGGCAAGAAGAAGACCAGCTAAAACTCAGTGACTAGTGGGTGACTGGATGACTGGTGCCTTCTGAATGCATTTTAGTTCTGCCCTTGGAGCCAATCAGCTGTTTGACTTCTCCTCACCTGGTGAGCAGACCCAAAATCATCTATGATACATCTAAGCTTGTTCTATATCAAGGAGCAGGATATTTCCAATTTACATCATCATGCCTTGCAAAGAGCAGAATCTCTAGCCCTGCCAAGGGGGCAATTTCATCAGCACTTCTCATAGAAATATTTATGGTTTTGTGACAGAAAATGTATATGCTTTGTATTTTTTTTTTTTTTTGCTTTTTGGAGGGCAGTTGGGGTTGTGACTTGCCCAAGGTCACTCAGCTAGATTTTGTGTGTGTGTGTGTGTGTGTGTGTGTGTGTGTGTGTGAAGTATCTGAGGCCAGATTTGAACTTAGATGCTTTGTACTATTATTGCTACAAACTGCTTTCTGTACATTATCTCATCTAAGCTCCTGCATTTTGATATGTTCATTTAAGTTTCAGAAAACTTAGCTTGTACTGACCTCTTGGCTTGAAGTTTCTCACCATTCCAGGCCATCTTTTACTTAGCTAGCAAAGTGATCTTCCTAAATTAGAGTAGGTCTTATCATGTCACGCCCCCTTTCAATAAACTCTAGTGTCTCCCTATTGTCTTCAGGATCAAATATAAAATCATCTCTTTGCCTTTTAGAGACCTTCATAACCTGGGTCCATTCAACTTGTCCAGTCTTCTTTCACTTTACTTTCCTCTGTTTACTCTATGATCCAGCTATACTGGCCTCTTTGCTGCTCCTCCCATGAAGTATTTACACTCCATCTCCTGATAAATGCATTTTCACTGATCACCTCACCCCAACTAAACATTTTTTTCTCCTTATATCTGCCTCCCAGTTTTGTTTGTTTGTTTGTTTCCTTTTGCATTTGCTTCTTTCAAAATCTCAACTGAAATCTCACCTTCCACGAGAGGGCTTTTCCTGTCTCCTTTAATGTTAATGTCTTTTCTCTGAGATACTTTGGATTTATTCCATACTTATCTTGTTTGTACATATGTGTATATATATGTTTGTATGTTATCTTCCCTATTAGACTGTGAACTCCTTGAGGACAGGAGCTGGTTTTGCCTTTTGTTGTATCCTCAGTGCTTAGCATAGTGCCTGGTATGTTGTAGTTTTTTTATGAATGTTTGTTGACTGAACTTGAGTACACTCAGAAACCATTAGTGGCTCACTATTTTCTATAGGATAAAACACAAACTCTGGTCTTTCACACCCATTTATCTTGGGCTGGATATATATTTTTCTGGGCATATAGTAGATACTCAAGAAATGATTGCCAAATGGAATTGAAAGATGATTGGACTATTTGGTCTTTCATAGAATCTCAGAGTTGCAAGGAACCTCAGAGGTCATCCTGCTCAACTCTTCCTTGAAGCAGCAATTCTCTTCACAATATCTCTGATGAAAAGCTCTCCATCTTCTATTCTAAGACCTGTGGGAAATAGGAAACTCACCATCTCCCGAGCAACCCATTCCATTACAGGATGTCTTTAACTATAGACTCAGAGATTGTATATATGTGCATGCGTGCGTGCGTGTGTGTGTGTGTGTGTGTGTGTGTGTGTGTGTGTGTGTGTGTGTGTAAAACCTAAGAGACCATATAGTCCAGTTATTTGAAGCCTCTCCTTATAATGAACCAAAATCTGCCTCTTCCAGCTTTAGGGGAAAAGCTAGGTAGGTCCCTCTGCCCAGCCAGGAGAAGGTTCTGCCTGTTTAAGTTAATTGAGAGTTGCAAAGTACGTTCTTTTCCCTTGACTCCAAAGGTGTAATGAGGCATTAGGGCATTGTTAGTATCTGTGTCTTTTCCTGACATTTCGTGTCCACTCTTTAATCCCAGTTAAGCAACTTCGGTAATGAGCCCAGAGGGGAGCCTCTAAAAGCCATAGGCATAGTACTCCTCAGACATGGCCTATTAAAAGTACTCCTGCTGGTTTAGGGCAATAATATATGTGCCCCTCAACTGTTTACTCCTTGCTCACTAGTCTCTTCCAATCTCTTTAAGAAAAAAAAGTAGCATTTTCCCAAGTCAATATGACTCTAAAAGTAGTATAAGCTTTAACCTTATTAGGGACTATGAACTGTTAACTTTGGTCAATTTGACTTTATTTTGCTTGGTGGTTGGGAAATATTCAGAAGGGATAAATACCTGACCCCTTTAAGACATAATTTTCCCATTATATGTGGAAAGACCATTCTTCTGGAGAGGGTCCCAACTGTATGATTTAGGAACATTCCACTTAAATTATTCATGTTGCTTTACAAATAGCAATGAATTGTAATTTATGTGCTGCTCTATAGGGCAGAAGTGCTCTACATTCATTCTACAGACCTTGTTTCTAACGCATAAAAAGGAGATAATAATAGCAATACAACCTCCACAATTAGGTGCAGTAGATAGTGAAAGTGACTGACTTAGTGAAAGTGACAGAACTAATAAAAGGCAGAGTTGGGACTCAAACTTGGGGTTGGACTTCCCAGGGTGTTATTTTTTCTGCATCATGGCAAAAGGAAACATAGCATATTAGCAAGGGAGAAATCGGAATTGTTGGAATATTAGGTTCAATTCAACAAATAATCCTTAACCATCTACTCAGTTTAAGGCTTCATACCAAGTATTTATTTTTCAGAGTTGAGGCTCTGAAAAGGACTTCAGAGTCTGGAGGCTTGACCCATAACTAAAAAGAATCCCACCTACAACAATTCAACAAATGGTCATTCAGCCTTTGCTAGAAAACCTCCAATGAATGGAAAACCACTACTTCCTTCCACTATTTCCCTCCTGACTGGGCTTCTGAGTGCCTCTAGATTTTGTCACCATGACTCAGCTGTCTTCTCAATCTGGAACTTTCCTCCACCATGTCAGCTCCCTTCTCCCATCTGCAAGTTCCTTCCATGGTTTCTACTCTGGGGATGGACCTAGCTAGCCATGCTTAGTTCTCCTCCTGTGCTTCTGACTGTCAGGATTTCAATATCATTTCCTCAAGTCTCATCTCATCTACCTTCTCTCCTCTTCTCCAGTCCTTTTCATCTCTTATGTATTGTTTTTCCTGGCAAGGACTATCGTTCTTTCTGCTAGTGCTTGTATCCCCATCATGTAACACAATACTGGGAACATACCATACATTAGTAAATACATGAATATATATTCATTAATACACATGCATTAATAAATGCCAGTCACTTGACTGTCTACTGAGGCAACCATTTTCACCTTCAGGTGGCTCTAGAACAGCTCTTCCTTTGGTGGCAAAGAACTGGAAATTGTAGGGATACCCGTTAAGTGGAGAATGGGTGAACAGATTGTGGTATGTGATTGTGATAGAATTCCATGCTATAAGAAACAATGAGCTAGGGGTGGCTAGGTGGTGCAGTGAATAGAGCACCAGCCCTGAAGTCAGGAGGACCTGAGTTCAAATCCAGCCTCAGACACATAACACTTACTAGCTGTGTGACTTTGGGCAAGTCACTTGACCACAATTGCCCTTCTTTCCCCCCTCAGAAAAAAAGCAAGAAATGATGAGCTTGATGATCTTAGAGAAAAATTGGTAGACTTGCATGAAATAATGAAGAGTGAAATAAGCAGAACCAAGAGAACATTGTATACAGTAACAGAAGTATTGTTTTAAGAACAACTTTGAGTGAATAAATCTGCCTTTTTGTAACTTCTCATTTCTCTGTGTTCTGCTCTCTGACTCCAACTAGAACAAATCCAAGCCTCCCCCCCCTTCCATGTGATGATAGTCTTTCAAATACTTCAAGATGGTTATCCTGTTAATTCAATTCAATTCAGCAATTATTTCTTCAATTCCTACTATGTGTCAGACACTGTGGTAAATGTGGAAATGCAAGCACAAAAATTATATAGTCCTCACCTACAAGACACTTTCATTTTACTGGGGAAAACATCAAGTACATGAAAAATTAAATATGAAATAAAGTATGACCATAAATAAAAGAAGAAATAGTAATAGAGGGAAGAGCACTTACAAGGGGAGTAGGAGAAATAAAGAAAAGTTTCCTGTAGGAGGTGGCTCTTAGCTTAGTCTGAAAAGGAACTGGGGATTCTAAGACATGGATGTGAGAGGGGAGTATTCCAGTCATGAGGGACATAGTCTATGCTCTAAGGCAAGGGTGGGAAATCTGTGGTCTTGAGGTTATATGTGGCCCTCTAGGTCCTCAAGTGTGGCCCTTTAACTGAATCCAAACTTCACAGAAAAAATCCCCTTAATAAAAGGATTTGTTCTGTAAAACTTGGCCAAAAGTCAAAAGGCCACATCCAAGGACCCAGAAGGACACATGTGGACTTGAGGCCAAAGGTTGACCACCCCTACTCTAAGATCTCTTCCAGCAAAGATAATCTATATTCTAACATGAATGAATCAATCAAGAAAACATTTATTGAGCAAACATTGTACCGGAGGATCCAAATATGGAAGCAAAGGGTAAGGTGGAACAATAAATGAGACTGTTCATGTTTAACAGGATTGCAATGTTTGAGAAGAGGTGTGGCACTCAACAGGAGCCCACAGCCCATCAGTAATATTTTTAACTTATTTTTTTTTTTAGTGGGGAAGGCAGCACAATTGGGATTAAGTGACTTGCCCAAGGTCACATGGCTAGTAAGTGTATCAAGTGTCTGAGGCAAGATTTGAACTCAGGTCCTCCTGACTCCAGGGCTAATGCTCTATTCACTGTGCCAAACCCCCCCACTAGGAACTAATTGTGGTTATTTAAGACTAAAATAAAAATATTTTATCTTTCTATTTACATACATAGTTTTCTTTTTTAAAATCAGCTACTAAGCTATTGGGTCATAAATACTTATTAAATTGTTTGGACCTAAATATTTTAATAAATGGAACTTTATGTATTTCTCTTAGCTTAGAGGGGTGAAGAAATTACTGAAACCCTAAGAACTCCAAGAGAATGTGGGGGCCTTTGCTCTACATCTGTGTTGGATGTCAGTACTATGTGCTCTGGGTAGACTGAGGCTGAGCTGGGACATTTGGGTCCCCTCAGGCTTGTTGGGGGATAATTCTTTAAGATCCTACAGCTTCTTTTTATTGGTGCCTCCTTATTCCAGAACCCTACCTTCCTATCAAGCTGAAGTATGAGTTCTATGACTGTGTTGCTGTTGTTCCATCATTTTTCAATTGTGTCTGACTCTTCTTGACCTATTTGAGGTTTTCTTGGCAAAGATATTGGAGTGGTTTGCCATTTACTTCTCCGGTTCATTTTACAGATAAGTAACTGGTTAAGTGACTTGCTCAAGGTCACATACATAGTAAGTACCTGAGGCTGGATTTGAACTCAGGTCCTCCTGACTCCAGGCCTGGAACTCTATCCACTTTGCCATCTAACTGCCCAATCTTTCAATGTACCACATAACTTTATCCTAACAATCATTTATGAAGTGCTTACTATGCACCATGCACTGTTCCAAGTTTTAGGAATACAGAGAAAAGAAAAAAATAGGGCCAGTCTTCTTGCAGAAGGCTGTGCTTAAACTGAGTCCTGAAGCCAGAGAAGTTAGAAGGCAGAGGTGAAGATGGACAGCTTTCCAGGAATGAGTGCAAAGTTAAGAGTCAGGAGATGGAGTGTTATGTGGGAGGGTTAGGTAGTTGGTTGATAGGGTTTGTGTAGGTGCTTTCTAGAAAATGGGAAGGCTTGGAAATACTTTGTGGAAGCAATAGGCCCTGAGCTGGGCCTTGAAGAATGGGTGGAACATGAACAGGTCAAAAGGGAGATCACTAGACAGACAGAACTGTTGGGCTAATGCTCCCTATATATACACTAAGTTTAATGCATATTTTATCTAAAGTTACTGTTCAGGAAAGAGATATTAATGAAAAACAAAGAGAGTTCAGAAAACTCTCAGCAACTTCACCCAAAAATACAGGCTAAGAGTCCCTGATGGCCCAACTAATTTGACTTCCATCCTTCTAGATTTAAATTTATTCCAGCAAAAGAAAAGACTTGCAGTGTTTGCTATTGAGAGGTCTACAATGTGAACAATACATTCTAGGGACTTAATTATAGCTA